>JACADK010000010.1:0-23537 GCA_016162255.1 Blastobotrys adeninivorans
TAATATATATTCATTATATAAATTATTAATATAATATATAAGTATATATATAGATATAAAATATATATATATATATATATTTTTTTAATTATATATTATAATATATATATATAAACTCCGGTACAATTCAATTTATTCAATAAATATTACCTCCTATATTATATTTGATAATATTCCCACCCGAAGGGTGGGGTTGGGGTATAACTCCTCCTTCGGAGGAGCCATATAATATATCTATATATTAATATAATTAATATATCTATATTGTAATATATATATATATATTATTATAAGTATATTATATTATATAGTATATTTGAGTTATATTCTCATTCTATAAATGATTATATAATAAATAATTATCCACCCCTAGGATGATAACTCATCCAAAGGAAGAGCCATTATCATTTTATATATTATATATATAAATATATATATATTATATAATAAAGGTTATAATTATATAAATATAAATATATTATAAGTAATATATGAATTGTGGACTAATAGGTAAGTCTACCTGAATTTGAGTCAGAGTAATGAAAGTTCGAATCTTTTCAATTCAAATATATATTATATATATAGGGTATATAGTTAAATCGGTATAACGGTTGGTTTTTACTCAATGCGATGTAGGTTCGAGTCCTATTATACCTAATAATAAATATTAAATATAATATATTAAATATAATATATTAAATATGCTGAGTTGGTTTAATTGGTAAAACTGTCGTTTTGTAATCGATATATATTGGTTCGAGTCCGATACTTTGCATTCTTTTATTAAAATATATAATTTTATATATAAAACTTATATTATAATAATATTTCTTATCAATTATATTATAATTTATATATATATATTATATATATTATGTATATTATATATATATAATATATATAATGTTATTAAGAAAAGTATTGTCTTCCTTATTATTATATATATATTTAATTATAGCTCTTACTTTGATATCGGGAGGAGTTATGTTGTTCTCATTTACTACCTTTAAATTTATATATAAGTAGGTTAAAAAGTCTATATAATCTACTATATATAGGGAATAAAAAAAAAATAGAAAGAAAAAGTAAATATGTTAGTAAGTAATATATTAATAATAATAGGACTATTGGGATTTATATATAATAGAGAAAGTATTATGTTACTTATATGTTCTAATGGCCAAATAAATGAAAAATTAGTTAGCATATTAGATATGTTTAACATCTCAACTTTAATTATTATACTTATAATAATAATGATATTATTGTATATGTTTAATAAAAATAAATATAATAATAAATATTTATTTAATTATATTATATAAATATTTATTATATTACATCATTAATATTATATGTATTTATATATTTATATAAATATATATATATAGATATAAGTAAATTAAATTGATTAATGGAATATTTATTAAAATATGAATTATTAGATTATAATTCTAATTATGAATTATATAATAACTATAAAGTATATAATAATGATAGTATATTATTACAAGATACACAAAATAATCAATCAAGTTATAATATAACATCTAATGTAAATAATAATAATAATACTACTAGTACTAGTACTAGTGTTACTCTACAAATACCAGATACTGCTGTAGATATTGTATCTAATAATTGAGGTAAATGTAGTGTTGCAAATACTGTTGCTACTGCAACATATAAATTAGTAAGTAAAACTAATTTACCTATAGGTCTAAAAATGTTAGCTGTACCTACTAATGCATATTTTACATATCATATGATGAAAAATGTAGATAATTTTTATTAAAAAGAAAATAATGTAATAAGTAATATAAATGTTGTTAGAAGTCAAATAGGAAAAAATAATGGTACTGGTATTAGTACTGTTACTGATAATGGTACTGGTATTAGTACTGTTACTGATATTGGTACTGGTATTGGTAGTAATAATGGTGATACAAGTACATTTATTAATTCATCATTAGATAAATTTTATATTAATAATATAACTAATTCTGGAAGTGATATAATCTTTTATGATCATTTATCTAATTTTTTTAATTATTTATGAACTTTAAATATAATAATTTATATATATATTTTTTTTTTTATATTAATATGATTTATATTTAGTATTATTAATTTCCCTAAATTAGAATCTTTAAATAAAAATAAATGATATAATAAATTAATTATTAAATATATTAATTTATATAAAAAAATAGTAAATGATTTATACTATATTTACTAATTTTTATATTTATATTTTGTATATTTAATATTTATTAATAATATTATAAACAATATTGATGATTTAATATATTCACATGTATGAAATGATCTAACTTCTAAAAAAAAAAATAAATAAATTATAAAATTATAATTTGTAATTTAATTTCCCTGGGGGAACTTTCATTATTTATTTTAACTATTCATTTAATGTATTACTTTAATAAATATTAATTAATATTTAATATTTATTATACATTATATAATGTATAAATATAATAATTAAAAATACTTTAAGATTATTTATAATGTATTCACTTCACGATTGATGAGATAATTATATTTTATAATATTACCACCCGGAGGGTGGGGATATAACCCCCCCAAATAAGGAACCATATTTATATTATAAATATTGAAATATATATTATATATATAATATATATTAGTTATATTAAATTTTTATTAAAGAAATATAGTATAAATTATATTATATTAATTATATTAATTATATTAATTATAATTAATTATAATTAAATATAATATACTTATAAGGTATATTATATTATACTTTTTTATATAAGTTATATTTATATTCTTAGAATCTGGTAAAATATTATATAATTAATTATATAATAATAAAATTGAATTAATTCAATTATTAGTTAACTAATATATATAACTATATATATATATATAATAAAAGTACTGTTGAGAATCGAACTCATTAAGACATGATTTGCAATCACACTGTTTAACCTTAAACCACAGTACCTTTATACATATATATAAATTAACCAATACTTTTATTAATTAATATAATTAATTATAATATATATAATTTAATTTTCTCTATGATAAAATAGGTAAATTAGTTAACTTATGTATATATATAATATATATATATATTATTATATTAATTCTTATAAATATGGATATATTATATTGTAAATATATTATATATTATATATTATAAGTATAATAATATATTTTATATAAAAATAAGGGGATATAATTTAATTGGTAGAATATTGATTTTGCATATCAAAAATATTGGTTCAATTCCAATTATCTCCAAATTTAAGGTGATTATAGTTTAATAGGTTAAAACATATGTTTGTGGTACATATCATCAGAGTTCAAGTCTCTGTTATCACCCATATATAAATATATATTAATATTAAAATATTAAAATATTAATGACCTTATAGTCAAATGGTTATGACACTTTACCTTCAATTAAGTAGTACAGGTTCGAATCCTGTTGAGGTTATAATATATGTATATAAGTAAATGAAAAAGTCTATATAATCTACTATATATAGAGAATAAAAAAAATTAAAAAATAATAAAAAGAAAAAGTAAATATGTTAGTAAGTAATATATTAATAATAATAGGATTATTAGGATTTATATATAATAGAAAAAGTATTATGTTACTTTTAATAAATATTGAAGTTATGTTATTAGGTGTAACATTAAATATATTAATATATAGTAATTATTTTAATGATAGTATAGGTTTAATATGAACAATAGCTATATTAATATTAGCAGGTGCTGAAAGTGCAATAGGTTTAAGTTTATTAGTAAATTATTATAGATTAAGAGGTAATATAAATATTGATAATAATTAAATGATATTATTAATAATAATGTTACCTATTATAGGTAGTTTAATTAGTGGTTTATTAGGTCGTTATATAGGTTATATAATTAGTAGACAATTAGCTACATTATGTATTATTATATCATGTATATTATCATATTATTTATATATAGATGTTATGATATTTAACAATATTTATACAACTAATATTGGTAAATGAATACATATTGAACATATTGAAGTTGATTGAGGATTTATTATTGATGAATTAGCTGTTAGTTTATTAATACCTATTGTAACTATTAGTAGTTTAGTTCATATATATGCTAATGGTTATATGAGTCATGATCCACATCAAAGTAGATTCTTTAGTATTTTATCTATGTTTACTGGTTTTATGATTATATTAGTTACTGGTAATAATTATGTTATAATGTTCTTAGGTTGAGAATTAATAGGTGTGGCATCATATTTATTAATTAGTTTCTGATATACTGGTATATCTAATGTTAAAAGTGGTTTATCTGCTTTATTAATGAATAAATTTGGTGATACATTTATTACTATTGGTTTATTTATATTATTATATACTTTTGGTAGTTTAAATTATAGTACTATTTATTCATTATCTGTATATATTAATACAGATATTTTAAATATAATTATGATATGTTTATTAATAGGTTGTGCTGCTAAATCTGCACAATTAGGTTTACATAATTGATTATTACATTCTATGGCTGGTCCTACACCAGTATCTGCATTATTACATGCTGCATGTTTAGTATGTGCTGGTGTATATTTATTATTACGTTCAAGTTATATATTAGAATATACACCAATAGTATTATTATATATATTATGATTAGGTGGATTAACAACAATAATAGCAGGATTAATAGCTATAGTATCAAATGATCTTAAGAAAATTATTGCATTATCAACTATGTCACAATTAGGTTTAATGTTTGTAGCTATAGGTATATCTAATTATAATATTAGTTTATTCCATTTATTTAATCATGCTATGTTTAAAGCTTTATTATTTATGAGTGCTGGTAGTATTATACATAGTATAATGTATGATACTCAAGATATACGTAATTATGGAGGTTTAACAAGATGATTACCTATAACATATGTATGTATATTAATAGCTTCATTATCATTAATGGCAACACCTGGTTTAACAGGTTTCTATTCTAAAGATATAATTATTGAATCAACTTATGGTGTTTATAATATATCTGGTTATATTGTTTATATATTCTCAGTTATTAGTGCTACATTAACTACATTATATAGTTTTAGATTAATATATTATGTATTCTATAATGTACCTAATGCTAATAAATATTCATATCATACAGTTCATGAATCAGGTAGTTATATGATAATACCTATGATTATATTAGCTATAGCTTCAATATTAGTAGGTTATATATTTAAAGATTTATATATAGGTTTAGGTTCACCATTTAATAGTTTATTTACACATCCTAATAATTTAAGTATAGTTGATACTGAATTTAGTTTACCAACATATATTAAATTATTACCAACTATATTAACTATCATATCTGTATGTTCAGTATTATATATATATGAATATCATTATAATTTATTATATACATTTAATAATAAATTATTAAGATCATTATATACATTTGGAAGTAATAGATTTATGACTGATCAATTATTAAATAATATAATTGTAAGATATATATTAAATTTAAGTTTATCATTTAATCATTTTATTGATAAAGGTTTATTACATATATTAGGTCCTACTGGTATATTTAATACTTTAAATATTATGAGTTATAAAGTTATATCATTATCAACTAATATATATAACAATAATAAATTAAATAATAGTAATAATAATAATAATAATAATATCAATCATGATTTAATATCACGTACTGGTATTAGACATTATACAACTTATTTCTTATCTACTTTATTATTTATATTATTAGCTTATAATTTTAATACTTATTTAATAATATTATTTATATTATTATTATTTATATAATTATATAAATCGTATCAGGGATTAACTATTTATGTATAATAAATATATATATAACAACTTTACATTTACATCTATATTTATATAATATATATATTTAATATATTAAAATTTATAATATGATAATCATATTACTATCCCTATTATAAGTATAATTAATATTATATATTTAATTATGATAACTCCTATAAAGGATTAGACATTATTATAGTGAGTAATCTTTAAAGGAATATGGTTACTTTCTTTGTATGTATTAACTACCCCCTCCCAATGGGAGGGGTGATAAGTGATAACACCTTTCAAAGGAAGGAGCCATTATTATAAATATTATATATTAATATTAATTATTATTTGTAGAGATATAATTATAGTTATATTTATAAAGTAGTAATATTATATATTACTTTATAAGTAATAAATAATAAATA
Source organism: Blastobotrys adeninivorans (assembly GCA_016162255.1). Lineage (NCBI taxonomy): Eukaryota > Fungi > Ascomycota > Dipodascomycetes > Dipodascales > Trichomonascaceae > Blastobotrys > Blastobotrys adeninivorans. Next base: position 6,290 of record JACADK010000010.1, read on the forward strand.
AATAAATGGATTAGTAGCTTAAGGTAAAGTGTTTGCTTGTCACGCAAATGTATGCTTGTTCGAGTCAAGTCTAATTCGTTATATATATTTATATATAGAATAAGTCACTATTGGTAAGGTAAGCTATTTGCTAAATAGTCGAACATAAAAGTTCTGTGAGTTCGATTCTCACCTTATTCGTTAATTAAATTAAATTATATAAATAAAAGTAATATATAATTTAAGAGAATAGTATAATTGGTAATGCAGTTGACTTCAAATCTTCTATTGGTAGTTCAAATCTGCCTTCTCTTGTTTTATATATTTAATTAAATATATATACGATTATAGGTTAATTGGTAGACCTTGTGATTTCCAATCATATTGTATCCGTTCAAGTCGGATTAATCGTAGTTAAATATATATTAATTATAATATATAATTTAATATAATAATAAATATGACTCCTCAAAGTTATATTTTATATAATAATATTATAATAAATATAAATTTATATAATATATAAATAAATATAGTATAAATATACATTTATAATAATAAATGTATAAATAAATAGATAATAAAATGAGTATATTTAATAATATAATAAATATAAGTTATAATGATGTACCAACACCATGAGGTATGTATTTTCAAGATAGTGCATCACCAATAGCAGAAGGTATACAAGAATTACATGATGAAATAATGTTTTATATGGTAATAGTATTATGTTTAGTAACATATATATTATTTAGTATAATAACTACATTTAAAAATAATGTATTTTCATATAAATATTTAGTACATGGTGCAACATTAGAAGTAATATGAACAATATTTCCAGCTATAATATTAGTATTAATAGCTTTCCCATCATTTGTATTATTATATTTAAGTGATGATGTAGTTAATCCAGCTATGACAATTAAAGCTATAGGAAATCAATGATATTGAGTATATGAATATAGTGATTTTATTAATGATTCAGGTGAAACAATTGAAATAGAATCATATGTAGTACCTGATGAATTATTAGAACCTGGACAATTACGTTTATTAGATGTTGATAATAGAATTGTTTGTCCTGTTGATACACATATACGTTTCATAGTTACAAGTAATGATGTATTACATTGTTTTGCTGTACCTAGTTTAGGTGTTAAAGTTGATGCTACACCTGGTAGATTAAATCAATTAAGTACTATAATACAACGTGAAGGTATATTCTATGGACAATGTCAAGAATTATGTGGTGCTAATCATGCTGCTATGCCTATAGTTATTGAAGCTGTTAGTTTACCTAACTTCTTAGAATGATTAAATGAACAATAATATATTTATTAATTAATATAATATATTATATAATTTATCTATTAAGATTAATTATAATAACTATACATAATATATATATATTATATCTTTTAATAATAGTTCTGAAATAAAATTAAAATAAAATTATTTCTTTAGTAATAGTATAAATATAAGTAAGTTATAATATATAATAATTTAATTAATATATAATATATATAGAATAATAATATATTCTATATAATATATATAATAATATATTTATAAATATAATAAATATATTAATATAAAATTAATAAAAATTATATAAATATAATTAATATATTAAAATAAAATAATATTTCTACTTCTGGTAGTTATAGTTATAATTAATATAAATTAATATATTATTAATATATAATAAATAGTTAGTTATATATAAATATTAATAAATATATTAATATTAATTATTGTAATATATATTAAATATTTATATCTATTATAATGAATGAAATTAATAAAATTAATCAATTAATTAATTTATAATTTATATTATATATAATATATATATAATATATATAATTGTATAAATATAAATATTAATGTATATATAAATTATAATAAATAAATTAAAATAAATAAATATTTAATATAAAATATATTAAATAAATAAAATTATATTAGAATATGAATGAATGAATAAATAAATTTATAAATATAAATTTATAAATGAAAAATAAAATAAAAATAAATAAAATAAAAATGACAGAAGTAAAAGATATGATTTTAAAGACAAATGATACACAAGGTGTAATAGGTAAATTTAATAGAGATAAATATCAAATATTTCCATATCATTTAGTAGAAGTATCACCATGACCTATATTTACAGCATTTTCATTATTTGGATTAACATTTAATTTTGCATTAATAATGCATGGTTATATAGGTATAGTAAGTATATTCTGATTTAATTTAATATGTTTAACTTATAGTATAAGTTTATGAGTTAGAGATGTTGTAACAGAAAGTACATATTTAGGATGACATACATTAGCTGTAAGACGTGGTATAAATATAGGATTTATAATATTTATTATAAGTGAAGCTTTATTCTTTGCTGGGGTATTCTGAGCTTATGGACATTCAGCATTAGCTCCTACTGTTGAATTAGGTGCTGTATGACCACCTGTTAATATAGAAGCTATTGGTCCATTAGAATTACCATTATTAAATACTATAATATTATTAGCTAGTGGTGCAACTATAACTCATAGTCATCATACATTTATAGCTGGTTATACTAATAATATTAAAACATCAAATAGAAATGCAGCATTAATATCTTTAGGTTTAACTATATTATTAGCTGTAATATTTAGTGGATGTCAATATATAGAATATACTAACGCAGCATTTACAATAAGTGATGGTGTATTTGGTTCAGTATTCTATCTTGGTACTGGTTTACATGCCGTTCATATTCTTACAGGTACATTATTCTTATCTGTTGCATTCTGAAGAATGTATGCTTACCATTTCACTGAAACTCATCATGTAGGTTATGAAACAACTATATTAATGTGACATTTCTTAGATGTTGTATGATTAATATTATTTGTATTCTTCTATTGATGAGGAAGTTAAATAAAATATTATAAATTAATTTATTAATTTATTAATTTAACATTAACTATTCATAATACTAATTCCTAATTAATTTATAATAAATGGCTCCTACGAAGGAGGAGTTATTATATTTATATATAAATAAAAAAAATTATATTTTAATATACTTACTATATAAGTGTATATATACCTTATATAATATAATAAATTTATTATATATATAAGTAATAATATAAATAAATTTATATATTTATTTAATATTAGTAATATTAATTAATCATACATATAATCATATATATATTATATTATATATATATTAATAATAAAAAATAAAAATATATTTAATAAATATGAATATATCAAAAGATATATTATTAGATAATAAAAATAAAATGGCATTACGTAAAAGAGATGTATTTTTAGGATTAGTTAATAGTTATGTTGTTGATTCACCTCAACCTAGTAATATAAACTATTGATGAAATTATGGATCATTATTAGCATTATGTTTAGTTATACAAATATTAACTGGAGTATTCTTAGCTATGCATTATTCATCAAATATAGAATTAGCATTCTTATCAGTAGAACATATTATGAGAGATGTTAATTATGGATGATGAATAAGATATTGTCATGCTAATGGTGCTTCATTCTTCTTTATATTTGTATATATACATATGGCTAGAGGATTATATTATGGATCATATAGAGCACCACGTGCAATGGTATGATATATAGGAGTTATAATCTTCTTATTAATGATAATTACAGGATTCTTGGGTTATAAAAATATATCTGTAATACCATACACAAAAAATAATAGCCCAAAATCATATATAAAAAGTGGATTATATTCTAATAGATATAATAAATATATTAATTCTTTAAATAGTAAAAAATATAATAGAAATTATAGTACATATAATTATAATAATAATAAATTATATTATGATAATTTATTTAAAGAATTAAATATATCACCAATATATTATTTTGATAATTTAGATAAAATAGAAACTAAGGAATTAATTTTAAATAAATTAAGAGGATTAGGTGGTATATACATAATAATAAATAAAATTAATAAAAATTTTTATATAGGTTCAGCTATAACTAATAAATTTTATAGTAGATTTTATAGACATTTAATATCATTAACAGGTAATAAACCTTTAAAAGCAAGTGTTAATAAATATGGTTTAAATAATTTTATTTTTGGTATATTAGAAATATTTCCAGAAGTTATAAATAAAGAAAATAATAGAGAATTAATAAAATTAGAAGATAAATATTTAAAAACTTATTTACCAAATTATAATATTTTATTAGAAGCTGGATCTAGTTTTGGATATAAACATAGTGAAGAGTCTAAATTAAGAATGAAATTAAATTATTCAGAAGAGCGTAAAGAATTAATTAGAGAATTATTAAGAAATCGTAAGTGATCAGAATCTTCAAGGGATAAATTACGTGAAATAGCACTTAATAGACCTAAAACTTATTTAAGTAAAGAAGGCTTAGATAAAATAGGAAGTATAAATAGTCGTAATGTAAAATTATTAGATATTAATAATAATTATATTTGTAATTTTAAAAATATTGTACAAACATCAATTTATTTAAAATGTAGTACTAAAACTATACAAAGATCTTTATCTTTAGGTTATATATATATACCTGATTCTTTTAAAATTTATTTAAAAGATGAATTAATTAATAATAATTTTAATATACCATTATCTGAAATATATTTAAATGATTCAATTAAATATAAATATAAATATAAGAATAATAAAGTTATTAAATTAAAAGGTAGATTAAGTAAATTAGATAATTTCACTAAATATATTATAATATAATATATTTACATATATATGATAGTCTTACCTTAATATATTTTTACCGAAGAGGGATTTAAAATTAAATATATATATGTATTATATATTTAAGAAATATATTATCATAATTGTAACTTTTATTAGGAAAATTATGGTTATAGGTAAAATAACTTAACTATTTATATAAAGTTATTGATAAATATATATATTCATAATATATATATTATTTATCGGCAATATTGATGTTAACGATTAAAATTTAAATATATATTAATATATTTAAACAAGATCGTCAATTAAATAAATAATTGCTAGAGACTGGGCCATCAATAGATATCTGAAATGATATTTAATGTACAGTCCAAATAAAAATTCAATTCAGTATTGTTTAGTGTATGGGCAAATGAGTCATTGAGGTTACATATGATTAGCCTTAAATGTAATATTTTTTACGATAATTTATCAAAAAAGAAATAGAAGTTATACAACTAGACCTATTTTAATTAATAAAGAAACACCATTATCAATGGATATATTATCTATAATATATGGTAGTTTATTAGGTGATGCTTCAGCTGAAAAACGTAAAGGTGGTAAAGCTACCAGAATACTTTTTTTTCAAGAAAATACTCATGAAGCATATTTATTATATTTACATAAATTAGTATCAGATTTAGGATATACATCTAATAATATACCTAAAATAAAAACAAGATTAGGTAAACATGGAAAAATTAGAAAATATTTAAAATTTAATACATGATCTTATACATCATTTAATATAATATATGATGAATGATATAAAAATGTAAATGGTAAAAATGTAAAAATAGTACCTAATACAATATATAATTATTTAACACCATTAGCATTATCAATTTGAATAATGGATGATGGTGGTAAAGTAGGTAAAGGTTTAAAATTAGCAACAAATAGTTTTTCTTATAAAGAAGTTGTATATTTATCTAATATATTATTAGATAAATATAATATAAAATCTACTATACAAAAAACTGGTGTTGAAAATCAATATCATTTATATATATGAGCTGAATCAATGCCTACTTTATGAAATATTGTTAAAGATTATATTATACCTTCTATGAAATATAAATTTGGTGATTATTGTAAATAAATATTATATAGTATAATATTATTAATATTTATTAATTTTAATAAATATTATATATACATGTAATATATAATTAAAAATGTATATTATATTTTTAATATAGTAATATTATGCAACATTATTGAAAACAGGTCAAAATTATATGTTAAGTAACAAGACCGTGGGTTTATTATAAGATCCCGACAGAGTGGTTCAATAATGGGTGTCTGAAATGATGCTTAATGTGCACTCGGAGATTTTTACATAATGATCCCTCCGTAGGAGGTAAGTAATATGATATATATCACATAAAATGTGGATCATTATTAATTAATTATGTACACAAGGCTTACATAATTTAGATATATATAATTAATATATATATGTAAGTACATGGTATAGTTTATTTTAACATATTTATATAAATATTATATAAATAATCTAAAATTAATAGATGATAAATTATATTAAAATCTTGGCAACAGTTATAACTAACTTAGTTACAGCTGTACCAGTTATAGGACAAAGTATAGCTGAATTTATATATATATAATATATAATTTCCCCACCCGAAGGGTGGGGAATAAAATAACTTCTCCTCTGGAGGAGCCATATTTAAACTATATATTATATATAATCATATAAGTTCCTTTAAATAGAAATATTTAATGATATAATTGGGTGAATTGCAAAAATATCTTTATTTTTATAATTAAGATGATTTGCAGCAAAACTTATTATAATATATTATATTATATTATATTATATATAAGAGTGTTCAACGATTAATTAAATAAAATATAAATATTTTCCTCACAATTCAATTAGTGAGTATATAATAATATATTTGATAATATGTTATATTTTATATTAAAGTACCCAACTCCAATATATATATATATAATTAATATATATATATTAATAATTGGATGATGACATAATCTAATAAATATTGTAAAATATTTAAATATTGTTATATGAGGTGGTAGTTCTGTAGCTAATCCTACATTACAACGTTTCTTTAGTTTACATTATTTATTCCCATTTATAATAGCTGCATTTAGTTTAATGCATTTAATGGCTAAAGAAGTACATGGAAGTAATAATCCATTAGGTATAACAAGTAATATTGATGCTATACCAATGCATCCATATTATATGTTTAAAGATTTAATTACTGTATTCTTATTCTTATTAGTATATTCTACAATGGTATTCTACTTCCCTAATGCTTTAGGTGATGTTGAAAACTATGTAGAAGGTAATCCTTTAGTTACTCCAGCTGCTATTGTACCTGAGTTCTATTTATTACCATTCTATGCTATATTAAGAAGTATACCTTCTAAATTATTAGGAGTTATAGCTATGTTAGCAGCTATATTAATATTATTATTATTACCTACATTAGATAGATCAATAATTAGAGGTAATACATTTAGAATTATATCTAAATTATTCTACTTCTTCTTTATATGTAACTTTATCTTATTAGGTGCTTTAGGTGCTCAACATATTGAAATACCTTTCATCGTTATTGGTCAAGTAGCTACTGCTATTTATTTCGCTTATTTCTTAATAATTATACCAGGTGTAAGTATTTTAGAAAATACTTTATTCTATATAGCTAGTACTAATAAATAATAATACAACTATTAATAAGATTAATAAATTAAGTCCCTTTAATAATGTATAGTTCCTTATTTGGAGGAATCATATTAATAAATATAAATTATAATTTATATTATATTATATATATAATATATTTATATTTATATTTATATTTATATATAACTATACATTAATTAATTATATAAAATAAAATAAAATAAAAAAAAAAAGAGATATGTTAATTATAGGAATAATAACATTATTATTATATAGTTCATATAATAAAATACAATGAGAAGAACTTAAAAATATATATCGTATAGGTGGATTAATAGTATTATATAGTATAATAATATTATATAATAGTACAAATATAATATATATAGGTAAATCATTATCAATATTTAATGATTTATTAATGATAACACCATATACAATATATATTAAAATATTAATATTAATAATAACATTATTATATATAATAATAATGAATGAATATATGAAATTAAATGTTAATAAATATTCATTAATATATAGTGATTATACATTATTAATATTATTTAATGTATTAGGTATGTGTTTATTTGTAGAATCATATAATAGTTTATTAATATATATATGTATAGAATTACAAAGTTATAGTATATATTTAATAACAAGTAGATATAACAATTCATATTATTCAAGTAAATCTGGTTTAATATATTTCTTAATTGGTAGTTTAGCTAGTATTATGATATTAATTGGTTTAGTTATATTATATAGTATAACTGGATTAACTAATATTTATGATATAAATATGTATTTATCAGTTAATAATATTAATTCTAATATATTATTATTAAGTTATATATTAATATTTATAGGTTTATTATTTAAAATTGGTATAGCTCCATTACATAATTGAATTATTAATATTTATGTTGATGTACCAACTATTATAACTATATGAATTAGTTTAGTTACTAAAATTAGTATATTAACATTTATATATACATTAATATATAATATGTCAAATATATTTATAACACAATCAGATAATTTATTAAATATATTATATATATTAAGTATATTATCTATATTAAGTATGATTATAGGTGCTATAGGTGGTATAAGTCAAATAAATATTAAAAGAATTATTGCTTATAGTGGTTTAGCTAATAGTGGTTATATGTTATATGCTATTATAGCTAATAATCAATTAACATTACAAGCTTATATATTTAATATATCACAATATAGTTTAACACATATTAATTGATTCTTAATATTAATATTAACTATTATATATAAAGCTATATATTCATATATAAATACTAATAATAAAGAAATGAAATATTTACCACAATTAAGTAATATTTATGGTTATATTGTTATAAATCCATATTTATCATTTAGTTATATTGTTACATTATCATCATTAATAGGTATACCTCCTTTATTAGGTTTCTATGGTAAATATTATATGATTATAACTGGTATTTATAGTGGTTATTTATATAGTTCTATTATATTAATATTTGTTAGTGGTATAACAGCTTATTATTATTCATATATTATTAATTTATTAACATTTAAAGTATTTAATAATAATAATAATAATAATAATAATATAAATATTAAAGATAAAGAGAATATACAAATATATAGTAATCAATATAATAATATACGTAATCAAATAATGGTATTATCATATAGTATATGTTATATAATAAGTTTAATAACATTTATTATATTATTCCCATTATTAATATTAGATATATATACAAATGGATCTATCATATTAGATTTTTATCAATTTATGTTATAAATGTTAACTAATTACACATTATATATATATTTTATATTAATACCAATAGTAAGTTTTGTATTATTATTAGTAAATATATTATTATCAACAAGTAATGTATATAGTGATAAAACAGGACCATTTGAATGTGGTTTAACTAGTTTTAATCAAACTAGATTAGCATTTAATGTTTCATTTATTTTAGTAGCTATATTATTCTTACCTTTTGATTTAGAATTATCTAGTATTTTACCATTTAGTTTAAATTTATATCATACTAATATTTATGGATTATTTATAATGATTATATTTACTATAATATTATCATTTGGATTTATATATGAAATTAATAGTAATGCTATATATATTACTAAAAATCATATTAAAAAACCTAATATTATTCATTATAATAATATAAATGATACTTTTGAATTAAATAATAATAATAATAATAATAATAATAAATAATATATATATATTCCTTAAATAATAATTACAAAGGATATATATTAATTATAATTATACAACTATTCATTTATATTTTATATATATTATATAATATATATAATTATATCACATAATATAAGTATATATATAGTATTATATATAACTACTCCTATGGAGGAGCCATATTATATATTTATAATAAATATTTATAAATAAATATGTAATATTAATATAAATAATATACATATAAATATATATAATTAATATAAGAGTAAAGAAGTATTATAAAATAATAATTTATTTTAAAAATATAATTATCTAAATATATTAGATATATATATATTTATAATATATATAAATATATAATAAATAGTATTATAAATAGGACAATAATTATAATAAAATATGAACTAGATAGTATGATTTCTGGTTTATGAATAATAATATTATTATTTGGATCATTAATATTAGTTAATAATACTAAAATATATGAAATAAATAATAATATAATAACATTAAAACGTTTAAGTTTATTAGTAAGTATAGGTATATTATATGTAGTATTATATTGATGATATCAATATAGTAATAATGGAGGATATGAATTAATAGAATCAGTTAATAATTTATTAGTAGGTATAGATAGTATATCAATATATTTTATATTATTAATAGGTTTAATATTACCATTATGTATATTAGGTAATTGAAATAGTATAAAAATAAATATAGGATTATATAATATAATAATATTAACATTAGGTATATTATTATTAATAAATTTTATATGTATAGATATATTATCATTTTATATATTATTTGAAAGTACATTAATACCATTATTTATATTAATAGGTGTATATGGTGCTGAAAATAAAGAAAAAGCTGCATATTATGTATTATTATATACATTAGTTAGTTCATTATTTATGTTATTATCAATATGTGTTACAACATATATATTAAATACTACATCATATTTAATATATACACAATATGTATTATCATTAGATTTACAAGTATTATTATGAATAGGTATAATGTTAGCTATATTAGTTAAATCACCATTATATCCATTACATATTTGATTACCAGTTGTTCATTCTGAATCACCTTTAGGTGGTAGTATTATATTAGCTAGTATAGTATTAAAATTAACTATATATTTAATAATACGTTGAATGTTACCTTTCTTAGCTGAAGCTTCAATATTATATTATCCAACTGTTTATATTATATGTTTATTAACTATAATAATAGTAAGTTTAATAACTGTAGTTCAAGTTGATCTTAAAGTTATTATAGCTTATAGTTCTATAAGTCAAATTGGCTCTTTAATTTATTATAATTTATGATATAATAAATTAATGCAACACACTATATGCAGGAAGTATATAAAATATTTATATTTTAAATATTTATTTTTATTAAATACTAATTTATTAAATTATATTTTTATATGATTTAATCGCGTTATTAAGCTTATATTTAAATTAGTAAAAATTTTAATAAATTACATATATAATCCGCAGATAATAAAAGCACATAGCATGTTAGTAAGAATCTCAGAGGCCATACGTGTGTTATTAATAATAAATTACAATCATATATCTAGAAAAATATATTCATTTTTTAATTATCATCATTATAATATTAGATATTATTCTTTAAATAATAAACAAAAGGAATTAAGTGATAAAAAATTTAATGAATGATTAGCAGGTTTAATTGATGGTGATGGATATTTTCAACAACGTAAAATTAATAATTTATTTTCATTATCTATTACTATGGATTTAAGAGATGAACGTTGTTTATATATTATTAAACAACGTTTAGGTGGAAATGTTAAATTATTAAAAAATAAAAAAGCTGTCAGATATCATTTACATCATAAAGATGGTATTATAAATTTAGCACAGAGAATTAATGGTTTAATTAGAACACCTACAAGAATTAATCAATTTAAAATATTATGTGATACATATAATATTAAATATATTAAACCTAGACCATTAACATTTGATAATGGTTGATTATCTGGATTTTTTGATGCTGATGGTTCAATATCTATTAATATTACTAATTATACATTAAATATAAGTCTTGTTCAAAAAGATAAATCAGTATTAGAAGAATTATCTAAAGTTTATCCTGGTAATATTTATATTCATACTAAAAAAACAAATAAAATAAATGAATATTTTAGATTTGTTATTACTAGAGAACATGATTTATATAATATGTTAAATAATTATTTTAAATATAATCCATCACGTACTAAAAAATTAAATAGAATTGTTAAAATTAATGATTTTTTTATGTATAAATCTATTAAAGCTTATAATAATGAACCAGATACTGCTTCAAATAAAGCTTGAATTAAATTTAAAAATAAATGAGATAATTTTGAATAAAATATATTTTCTTTATACCTTTAAAAGGTATTTTTATTATTAATAAAGAGATGGTCCAAATTATATATATATAATTATATATATAATAGCATATGGCAGTATGTATAATAGGTGTATTTGCTAATAATATAGTAGGTATAGAAGGATCATATTTATTAGGATTAGCTCATGGATTTGTATCACCAGGTCTATTTATAGCTGTTGGTGGTATATTATATGATCGTTTCCATACTAGATTAGTATTATATTATAATGGATTATTAAGTTATATGCCAATATTTAGTTTATACTTTATAGTATTATCATTTGCTAATATTGGTACTCCATTATCAGCTAACTTTATTGGTGAATTCTTAAGTTTATATGGTGGTTTCGGTAGATCACCTATATTTATAGCTATAGCTACATTAAGTGTATTCTTATCTGCAGTATATCAATTTAAATTAACAAGTAGAATTACTGGAGGTATTCCTACACCATATACTAAAATAACAACTGATATATCACATAGAGAATCTATATTATTATTATCAACTATATTACCTACATTATTTATAGGTATATATCCTAATTTTATATTAAGTTCTCTATATACTAATATATCTAATGTATTATATATATTATAATATATATATATTATATATATATATTAAATTAACTACTCTTTTATATATTATTTATATAGTTATAAACTATAAATATATAAAATATTACCTATAGTATTATAATATTCCCTCCCTCCGGGTGGGAATATAACTCCTCCTCCGGAGGAGCCATATTATATATATATAATATATATTATATATATAATTACCCCTCCCGGAGGGAGGGGGTGATAACTCCTTTCAAAGGATGGAGCCATTGTTTTTAAAGGTTATGTTATATATTATATATATATATTAATCTATAATATATTTAATAATATAATTTTCCCGCTTATGGTAATAAAGTCCCGGAGGGTATTAATTTATAAAATATGTAATATCCCACTCATAGAGTGAGAATGTATATTAATAATATAGTTTATTTAAAATAAATATAATGTTACTAAACAAAATGTTATTATATGTATTATAGATTATATAATTCTATATTATATATTGTAATATACAATATATAAGTATGTGTATATAAATACAATGTATAAATATAATATAATAAATATATTATAATTATAATATCTATAATAATAAATTTATTAGTTTAAATTTATTTAAATATAGTTTAAATAATTGCCCCATCTTGTCGTGAGGAGATAACTCCTCCTTCGTAGGAGCCATTTATATATATAAGAGATTTTAAGTATAAGTATACTATATATATTATATAATATAAAATATTGTATATTTTTTGTATATATAATTATATAATTAATAATTAATTAATTAATATTTTAATATTAGAGATATATTTTGATATTAGAGATATATTTTAATATTAGAGATATATTTTAATAATTAATTATTTTAATTACCCCACCCATAAATAAGGTGGGGTAATCTTCCTATTTTTTTTTTTTTGATAGAAAATAGTTAAAATATATTCTATATATTTTAATAATATATATATAGGTTAAACTATATTATATTAATAATCTCCCCCCACAAATGGTGGGAAGTCTTTATAGGAGCATAATTAATATAATTATGTTATACTAAGTATATACCTTTCTATAATATGTCATATATGGAAAGGTGATTATATAGTACTAACTGTAAAGATATAGCTATCTTATATATGATATTTGCTATATTTGCAGGTTTAATAGGTACAGGTTTAAGTATTATAATAAGACTTGAATTAGCAGGTCCAAATCCTCAAATATTACATAATAATGGGCAATTATTTAATTCTATAGTATCATTACATGCGGTTGCGATGGTATTCTTTTTAGTAATGCCTATGACAGTAGGTTTTTTCGGGAACTACCTTGTACCACAAATGATAGGTGCAGTAGATATGTCATTATCTAGATTAAATAATATATCATTCTGATTATTAGTTCCTTCATTATTATTAGGAGTATCATCAGCTTTAATTGAAAGTGGTCCAGGTACTGGATGAACAGTTTATCCACCATTATCAAGTATACAAGCTCATAGTGGACCTAGTGTTGATTTAGTTATATTTGCATTACACGTATCAGGGGTATCATCATTATTAGGTGCTATAAACTTTATAGTAACTATAATGAATATGCGTACATCAGGTATGAAATATAGTGATATGACATTATTTACATGAAGTATATTAATAACAGTTATATTATTATTATTTGCATTACCTGTATTAGCTGCTGGTCTTACAATGTTATTAACTGATCGTAACTTTAATACTAGTTTCTTCGAACCAGCTGGTGGTGGTGATCCTGTATTATATCAGCATATTTTCTGATTCTTCGGTCACCCCGAGGTCCGTTTTTATACTATAAATTATATTTAATTTATATATAGTGCTTCGTAACATTGCTATTTGCTGGGAGCTCTTTCTTTTTAATATTTTAATAATAAATATTAAATATAGTATACAAATATACCATATATATTTTAATATATTATAACATAATTAATTAAATTATAAAATATGTAGTAATATGATTATATATTATTATAAAATATATAAAGAAAGATAATTAGCAGGTAATTTATAATATATAATAAAATTATAATTAATGATTTATATTATGTAATTATATAAAAACCTCAGAGACTTTACGCAATGAAATTAGTCATAATTATAAGAATAAAATGTGATTAATTTAAGATTAAGTCCCATCAAGAATATAACCAAGTTCTTGCCTTATATTAAGGGTTATATAATTATTGATAATATATTATTAATGTATTATCCCAATATCGATAGTATTGGAATTATATAATAAAGATAAATGATATATATTAATTATACCTGGTTTTGGTATAGTATCACAAATTATAGCTGTATATGCTAATAAACCTATATTTGGTTCATTAGGAATGGTTTATGCCATGGCTTCAATAGGATTCTTAGGATTCTGTGTATGAAGTCACCATATGTATATAGTAGGTATGGACGTAGATTCAAGAGCATATTTCACTGCTGCTACATTAATTATTGCAGTTCCTACAGGAGTTAAAATATTTAGTTGATTAAAATTTAGATGTTGATCACTAAATTTATATTATATATCCAATATATATAATATATAAAGGGGTAAATTCTAGAGAAATTCTATATTTTTATATTATATATGGAACAATCGTAGAGCTATAATAAATTAATAATTAAATTATCCCACTCAATAGGTGGAATGATAACTTCTCCATAGAAGGAGCTATTATCCTATCATAGGTAGGGAGTATAATATTATATTAATTTATAAAGTGTAGAGACCAAATACCCTATAAATATATATAATTAAATATATTTATTAAGATATGGTCCATATATATAAGAAAATATTAATAATCATTAAATAACTCATATTGAATATAATATATAATATATTATATTAAAATTAATAAATAATTATATATATAAATAGAGCATCATTATATGGTGGTACATTAAGATTTACAACACCATTATTATATACAATAGGATTTATTGGATTATTCACTATGGGAGGGGTAACAGGAGTAGTATTAGCTAATGCTGCATTAGATATTGCATTCCATGATAGTTACTATGTTGTTGGTCAATAGTGGCCCTTAATTATATATTTAATATATTTATATATAATTTTGAAATTAACTATATGCTGGAAAGTATGTTTTTATATTAATATAAATTATTATTATAACTTCACTTTTGGTGGAGTAATATAAATCTACAATCAGCAGAAAACTAATTATAATAATAAATTAGATTTCTCAGAGACTATACGTAAATTATCTATTTTTAATAAAATATATTCTAAAATCATATTAAATTTTATTTATTAAAAATAAATTTAGATAAATATATAGTCCAATATATATTATTAATAATATATAGCACTTCCATTATGTATTATCATTAGGTGCAGTATTCTCATTATTTGCAGGATACTACTTCTGATCTCCTAAAATCTTAGGATTATATTATAATGAATTATTAGGACAAATACAATTCTGAACATTATTTATAGGTGCTAACGTAACATTCTTACCTCAACATTTCTTAGGTTTACAATCAATGCCACGTAGAATACCTAATTATCCTGATGCATTTACTGGTTGAAATATGGTAAGTAGTTTTGGATCATTAATATCATTTGTATCATTAATATTATTCTTTGTTGTTATATATGATCAATTATGTAATGGATTATATAATAAACATACTGTATCTGTAGCTAATATATATGCTCCAGATTTCACAGTTAATAATATATTATTTGATATGTTTGATAAAGCTCCTTCATTAGAATGAGCTACTGATTCTCCAGCTTCATTACATACATATAATACACCAGCTGTACAATCTTAATTTTCTTATTAAGAATTTATATATTTTATATATTTTATATATTTTTATATATATATTTTATATATTTTATATATAAATTTATTATAATATAATATAACTATACATTAGATTTTATATTAATATGGGGATATAGCTCCTCCTTCGGAGGAGCCATATTATTATATAATACTATATTTATAATAGAAGTAATATATTTTTTTTTAATATAAATATATATATTTTTAAATATTACAAATATATATATATATAAATATAAATAAATTATACTTTACTTTATATAAAAATAAGTAAGTAATTATATAATTAAGTATATAAAATTATAATAATAACTTCTCCTATAGAGAAGTTATGACCTCTCCACTTTATGGGTGGGGTAATTTACTCATTATAAATAAGATATTATATATAATATATAATATATGCTAAATCTTCATTTATATAAATTATAAAATATAATTATATATAGATAAGGGATTAATTTAAATGTATAATAAAAATAAATAAAAATGCCACAATTAGTACCATTTTATTATATAAATCAATTATTTTATGGATTTTCAACATTAACTATATTATTAATAGTTATGTCATTATTTATATTACCAACAATATTATATATAATAGTATCACGTTTATATATAACAAAACTTTAATAATAAATATATAATGATAAAAATAAAAAAAAAAA
>JACADK010000010.1:24310-38798 GCA_016162255.1 Blastobotrys adeninivorans
AAAAAAAAAAAAAAAAAAAAAATATATATATAAATATTTATTATTATAATATTAAATTAAAGTTGATTTTATATTTAAAATCAAATTTTTCTATAAAATTTAATGTATCAATAAATAAAATTTATTATTATAATCTAATATATTTCCTATAATTATATTACTTTATATAAAATTATATTATATTATAAAGTGGATAAATTATTATTAGAATTATATATTATATATTAAACATTTAATATTTAATATAAATTATATATATATATATAATATATATATATATATTATATAATATAATATATATATAAATATATATAAATTGATATATATTAATTAATATAATATATATATTAATATAACTTTTGTAGTTAAATAATATAATATAATATTATATTAAAATATATACATAGTTAATAAAGAAATAAATAATATTACTTATTAATAAATAAATATTAATTATATTAAATTACTAAAATAAATAGTAAATATAATATAATAAATATAAATAAGTAAGTAAAAAAAATATAAATAAATAGATAAAAAGATGTTATTAGATATAAGATCACCATTAAGTCAATTTGAAGTACAAACATATATATCAACATATAATGATAATTTAGATATTAATTGATTAAGTTTAACTAATGTTAGTGTATATAATATTATAGTATTATTAACAATAATATTATTACATATAATAGTATTAAGTAATAATAGTTTAGTACCAACTAAATGACAAGTAAGTATAGAAGCTATATATTATACAACATATACAATAGTAATAAATCAATTAGGTGAAAAAGGTGCACGTTATGTACCATTAATTTATACATTATTAATATATATATTAATAAGTAATTTAGTAAGTTTAGTACCTTATAATTTTGCTATATTATCACATATAGTTTATACTATATCATTAAGTACAACTATAATGATAGCTGTAACATTATTAGGTTTCTCAATACATAAAATAAATTATTTTAGTTTATTTGTACCATCAGGTACTAGTTTACCTTTAGCTCCTTTATTAGTTATAATTGAATTTATATCTTATACTGTTAGAGCTTTAAGTTTAGGATTAAGATTAGGTGCTAATATTCTAGCTGGTCATTTATTATTAGTTATATTATCTGGTTTAGTTCTAGATTTTATGTCTATTTCTTTAATAACTTTATTTATAGGTATTATACCTTTTGCTGTTATTTTAGGTATCGTTGTATTAGAAATAGCTGTTGCTATTATACAAGCTTATGTATTCTGTGTTTTAACTTCATCTTATATTAAAGATGCTTTATTATTACACTAATATATATATATTTAATATAATATATTAATATATAATATATTATAAAATATTCATATATTAACTATACATTTCCTACAGAACCCTCCGGAGGCGGGGAAAATTATTAATATATTATATATATAATAAAATTAATGACTATATTAGTCATAAAATTTTTATTATATAGTAATATAATTTATACAAAATTATTATAAGAATTATATATTATATATTCATATAAGAAATTATATAATATATTTAATATATGTATAATAATAAAAATGATTATGTCTTTATAAGGAATAATTAAGTAAATAATAATAATCCCCTCACTTTAGGTGAGTAGTAATAAATTTATTATTAATATTATATTAATAATATAAGTATATATAATTATATATATAATAAAGTCTCTTTATAATTAAAAAAAAAAAATTTTTTTTTTTTATTAATTGATATTTATTAATTGATATTTAAATATATAAAGAAATAAACATTTATATGTTTTTTTTACATATAAATATGAAATATTATATTTTAATAATATAAATATTAATATTAATTAATAAATAAACAAATTAATAAAATATGTTAACATAATAAAATTATATATATTAAAATATGTATACATATTTATATATATATATATATGTTAACATAATAAAACTTTATACATTAGTAGACAAATAATATAAATATAAATAAGCTTATATATATATAATATAATATATCAACTATTCTTAATATATATAATATATAATATATTATATATTAATAAAAAAAAAAAAAACATAAGTAATATATATATTATAATTGATTGTGGCGAAATTGGTAGACGCAGTAAGTTTAGGTCTTATAAATTATGGGTTCAACTCCCATCAATCATATAATTATATAATTTAGCACTCTTAATTTAATAGGTAAAATTATAATTTACGGCATTATATATATAGGTTCAATTCCTATAGAGTGTGGATTATTATATACTTAATATAAGTGTATATATAGTTATATATAGTTATATATAATATATCCTATAAAAGGATATATTTATCTAGATATAATTATAGCTCCTCCTTCGGAGGAGCTATATGGTAAAATATATAAAATAGTATATTAATATAAATATATATATTATATTATATTATATAACCGTCCTAATATCACCACCAACTTAATAGTCTCTTTATAATATATATATTATATATATATTAATATATGAAAATATATTTTATAGTTAAATATATTTATAAAAAATATAAAATATAAAATATAAGTAATATAATATAATTTATATATTAGTTATAAAAAATATAAGTAATATATAATAAATAATAAAGTGTTGAGTAATATGAAATGAATTACTACAATAGATGAAGGATTAATTGATAGTATATATATAACTATATTATATAAAGGTATCAAATTATATTATATATATATTATATATATATAATATATAAAACCTAATAGGAAACTATAATAAATAAACTTAATGAACTGAAACATCTTAGTAATTAAAGGTAATATAAACTAACAAGGAACTATAATAGTAATGGTGAGTGAAATTATAGTAAAGCTTACAAGTAATATATAATAATAAATATATATGAATAAAGTGTAACTAACACTAAAGCTAAAATAATATAATATAAGTTAATAGTACTGAAAAGGAAGATATACAATCAGTTAATCTATAAGCAGATAAAATATATTTATAAAAATATAAATATATAACTATCGTACCTTTTGTATAATGGGTTAGCAAGTATATAATAATTGTAAGATATAAATAAATATATCATAAAGTGAAAACGATGGTATAACAACTAATAAAATATATATAAAATATATATATTAAAATAATTATTATATGACCCGAAACCATATGATCTTATCATGTGCAAGTATATATTAATATTAAATTTAATATATGACTGAATTGGTTGGTGTTGCAATACCATCAAATGATGTGTGATAAGTAGTGAAAGACAAATCTGATATGGAAATAGCTGGTTTACTACGAAATATATTTTAGTATAGCTATGTTAATATATTATTATAAGGTATAGTAATTAAATAATACTATATATTTAATTATTTAAATATATATTATATAGGCAGATAAATTTATCTTTACTATTATTATTTAACCTCAGAAATTATAATAATTTATAACATAAGTCAGACTATATGTGATAAGGTATATAGTCTAATGAGAAACAGCTCAGTACAAATTTAAATAAAAAAGGTTCTAAATATATATGTAATAGGAAATAATATAAAATTTTATAATACACAATATGTTAGTAGGTTTGATAGTAACCATCTTATAATGATAGTGTAACAACTCACATATAGATATATATTTATAAAATTTATAGTAAATTTATGGACCTAACATATAAACCGATTATTTGTATATATTTATATATTATATTTAATATATAAATTATATGGTAGTAGTACAACTAATGAAGATATATATATATAAATATTAATATATATATAATAATTATAAATTAATTATAAAGTAATTAGTATGATAATGCTAACATGAGTAACGTAGAAATATAGTATTAATATTATATATATAATAATATATAATATAAAATCTATATCATCGAACACATAAGGTATAAGTAATAATACAGTTCTTAAGCTTAAATCTGAAAGGATAAAGTAATAGAGAGATTAAATATATTAAAAGATACTATAATATAAATTATATTAAAGTAATAGTAGTAACAGGAAGAGTTAATATATAAAATACTGTACCATATTCCGACACAGGTGTGTGTAAAGATGTATTAGTTAATTGTAGTTAATGAACTCGGCAAAAAATACTCTATAACATTTGATATATAGAGTAATATCATATTTTAATTATATAAAATATAATATAAATATTGATATAATAATAAATATAAATAGTGCAACTGTTTACTAAAAACACAGCACGATGCAGCTACTTAAAGTATAAGTATATTGTGTGAGCTCTGTCCAATGGTGATATGATAAAAATATAATATATTATTGTATTATATATAATAGTCACTCAATGACAGTCTTATCGTGAGGATTATAATGTAGCGAAATTCCTTGTCCACTAAATATGGTCCTGCATGAATGGTATAATGATGCTATAACTGTATCGACTACAAGCTAAGTGAAGTTGAAGTGGTAGTGAAGATGCTATCTACCCATAGTAAGACAGGAAGACCCTATACAGCTTTACTATATATAATAGATTGATTAATATATAATATTATATAGTTTAAGTTTTAACTTTATAACTATTTAATCATTAATATTATCTTAACTATAATATGAATTATCATATATTATTATAATATAATTAATTATATTATAACTATATATAGTATATATATATAAAATATATATATAATATATGATATATTAA
The DNA here is from genome assembly GCA_016162255.1 of Blastobotrys adeninivorans. NCBI lineage: Eukaryota > Fungi > Ascomycota > Dipodascomycetes > Dipodascales > Trichomonascaceae > Blastobotrys > Blastobotrys adeninivorans. Next base: position 29,020 of record JACADK010000010.1, read on the forward strand.
ATATAATATATATATTATATTCTGTATAATATATAAAAATTATATTAAAAATATAGTGACATTCATTGTATGATAGTTTGAGTGGGGCGCTCTCTTCATAAAGAGTAACTGAAGAGTCTATAGTATATAATAAATTATATAAATTATATAATAATATATAGTATAACTATATAAAAAATAAAAAATATATATTAATATATATTAAATAATAGATTAATTATATGTAATTAAATTAGTATAGAAACTAATATGTATGATAAATAGTACTAATAAATATAAATATTTATTTATATTTAAATATTAAGTATAATAGCATAATTACATAGAAATTATTAGATGTACATATCAAATAAGCACGTAAGTGTAGTATAAAGAACAAATTAAGCAATTAGTATAGCATATTGATTACGAATTAAAGTTACGTTAGGGATAAATATAAAAATAAATAAGCCTATTGTCCCATTATTTATATATATATAATAATATATATATATAACATTTTATAAATATAATTATAAAATGATAGTGATATATAATTAAAAATCGGATTAATTACATAGAATCTAATTAATTAATGTATATTATATTAATTATATGATAATATGTAACGAAATTTAATATTAATTAAAATATTAAATACGTTCAACGACTAAAAAGTCCGACATCTTATAAAATTTAAATAAAAAAAAAAAAAATGAAGAGAATAATAGATAAAAGAGAATTAATAGGATTAAGTCCTAATAGTAAATTAATATCTGAATATAAAGAGAATTTAATATTAAGTAATAGAGAATTAAGTATTTCTATGGGTTTAATATTAGGAGACGCAAGTTTACAAACTCAAAATAAAGGAGTTAGTTATAGATTAAAATTTGAATGATCTGAAAAATATTTATCATATATAAATCATATACATAAAACATTTGATAAATGAATATTATCAGATCCTCATTTAAAAATTAGAACTAATAAATTAGGTAATGAAGTAAGAACATATGGTTTTCAAACATTATCTCATCCAGAATTTAATAAATTAGCTAAATTATTTATTAAAGATAATAAAAAAGTATATAATGAAGGTATTATATCTTCTAAAGACTTTACTGATGAAAGTTTAGCATATTGAATAATGGATGATGGAGGTAAATTAGATTATAGAAAGAAAAATTTTAATAAATCATTAATATTAAATACTCAAAATTTCAGTGAAAATGAAGTTATTTGTATGATTAATGAACTAAATAATAAATTTAGTCTAAATTCATATTTAAGATTTAATAGGAAATTACCAATTATTGTAATACCTAGTGATAATTATAATCAAATTTATAAATTAACATATAAATATATAAAAGATATAGAATGTATGAGATATAAATTATGATTATAATATTTACTTTTCATAAATTTAAATATAAGATGATGAAATAGTCTAAAATACATATTAAAATATGTATAATAAATATTTGAACAGGCTGATATTACGAGAGAGTACATATTGTAAGTAATGTTTGGCACCTCGATGTCGACTCAACTTATCCTACTGGTTGTAGTAGCTAGTAAGGGTTAGACTGTTCGTCTAGTAAAAAGTTACGTGAGTTGGGTTAAGTACGTCGTGAGACAGTACGGTTCTTATCTGCTATGGGATTTGTGTTGAGTTAGGTCGTATAATTAGTACGAAAGGATTATTATATGCAGTATCCATGGTTACTATGTAATAACTATATGATATAAATTATTACTATAATTATAGTTATATATATTAGCTAAATATGTTAAATATTTAAATTTATATTTAATAAATTTAAATGATAAATGCTGATAGACTATCAAGCATGAATCGTTCCTAATTAAACACATTATTAGTGTTAAAGACTATAACATTATATATATATTTTATATAAAATATATATTATAGTTACATATTTTATGATATGGTACACTAATTTTATATTTATTGTATAATTTCTTATTTATAATATTTTTACATATTATAATATTCAACACTTTATTATTTATATTATATTATATATATATATAAATATATATATATGGATATGTGTCTGAGTGGTTTAAAGTATAACTCTTGAGTAGTTATGTATGTTTTTACATACCGTAAGTTCGAATCTTACCATATCCTGATTTATTAAAAAATAAATTTTATTATTTATAAAAGTAATGAATTTAGAAAAAGGGATATTAATTAGAAAAATTAAAAATATCATATCAAAAAAATTAATAATAAATTTTAAAACCATATATTTATATATAAATATTTATATATAAATATATAAAAATGGGTAAAGGAATATATTAAAAAGAATATTATAAATATAATAAATATAAAAACAAAATGCATTTAGTATTAGCAGGTAAATATATAGGAGCAGGTATATCAACAATAGGATTATTAGGAGCAGGGATAGGAATAGCTATCGTATTTGCTGCATTAATAAACGGTACATCAAGAAACCCTTCAGTTAGAAGTACATTATTCACATATGCTATCTTAGGATTCGCATTAGCTGAAGCTACAGGATTATTCTGTTTAATGATATCATTCTTATTATTATATGCTGTTTAATTATAATAATAATTAAATATTATAATTTAATATTTTTATTAAACACCAATTAATAATAAATTATACATTAATTTATAAATACCCACCTATAGTGGGGTAATTATATATATAATATATATTATATATATAATATATTAACAGATTAAACTATTCTTTTAATATTTATATATTATATATATTAAATATAGTATATATTATATATCTTTATCTTTCAGATGAAATATTATATAATATTATATAATATTATATAATATAACCATTAAGATAATATTAAATTATCTATTTTTATATATAAATATAACTCTATAAAAGGTGGGGTGGATTTATATATAAAAATATAACCTTCCGATAGTAGTAATATACCTTTGGAATATAATAGCATATATAAAATATATATTTTAATTTAATATATAATATGTTTATATATTAATATATAAAAGATATATTCATATGTGTATAAGTAAGTAATATCATTATTATAACTTGTAAAGTATATTTATTAACTAAATATATAAATGTATATTTTTTATATTTAAATAATATATATTATATTTAAAATATGTATCTAGATATAGATAATTATATTAAATAATAATATATTATATTATAATAATATTTATAATAAATAATAAAATATTGTTAAAAATAAAAAAAAAAAATTAAAATAAAGAAATAAAAGATAAAAAAAATGAAATTTAATAGAAAAGATTTAAGTTTAATATTAATTAAAAATATCTTAAAAGATACAAATATAATAAATTCATTATCAAAAATGAAAATTATAAGAGATAATAGTTTTAAGAAATGAATAAATATAAGATTAACAAATAATTATAAAAAGAATCATATAGGTAAAATAGATTCATATTATAATTATAGTAATAGAATATATAATTGATATAATAATAATATAATTAATAATATAAATATAGATAATATAGTTAAATTATGATTTAAATTATATTTTAGTATGAATATTAGAAATAATTTAACTAAAATACATACAAGTGAACCAATATTTTTACATACTAATGATAATGTTAAAATATATATACGTATATTATTACCTAAAAAAAGAAAATATATGAAAGATAATAATAAATTAAATTATTTATATCATTATAAAATAATAATTAATAATTTAATATTTAATAATAAAATATCTATAATAAATATATTAAATTTAATATATAATAAAAAAGTTATTATTATACCTATAATAGTTAAATATCATAATATGTCAGAATTTATTATTAATAATAATAAAATATATACATTTGATTTTAAAGGTAAAAGAAATATTAAAAAATTACATAGATTTATATTTAATAAATCTAATATTGAAAATATTAAATTTACTAATAATAGAAGTTTATTTAATATATTATATATAAATAATATTAATAATAATTTATTAAATAATAATAATAATGAAAATTATATTAATTTAAATTTATTAAATATAAATAATACTATATTATCAAATTTAAATAATCGTTATATTATTGGTTATAATATGTTATATGCTGGTAAATTACCTAAAGCTGATAGTAGTGCTAGATCTATTAAACGTAATACTATGATTGGTGCTTTCCATAATAGTAATATTTCTAAAAATATTCATTATAATTATAATAGAAATGGTTTAGCTAGTGTTATAGGTACTATTGCTCAATATTAATATATAATATTCCCACTCAGATGGTGGGAATATAACTCCTCCAATATAATCGGAGGAGCCATATTGAATTATATAATCTATTATAACTATACTTAATACTATATAAGTAATTATATACTTATAATTATATAATATTTTATTATATAATGACTCCCCCTTAGGAGGAGTTATATCCCCACTAGTGGTAATTATATACTTTAATATACTAAAAATATATTAATATAAAAAGTTAATATAAAAAGTTAATATAAGTATAATATAATATATAAATAGGTCTTTATAGCTTAAATGGTAGAGCACTAAACTGAAGATTTAGTCGTATTGGTTCAATTCCAGTTAAGGACATATATATTAATATATATATTATAAATAATATCATTTATAAGTGATAATATGAATATTCCCTCACCTCAGGGAAGGGGTTTTTATCCACCAATTTCCTGGGGGGAAAATTGGTAATTATATTAATATTATATAATATAATTAATATAATAAATTGAAGTCTTTATAGTTTAGGGGTAAAACATAGTACTGTTAATACTAATAGATCAGTTCGAATCTGATTAGAGACTATATTATATATATATATAATATATATATTATATATATAAAATAAAAAATGTATACTCAATATATAATATATATATATGAGTTATAAATAATATATAAATGTATATAATAAATATATTATTAAATTATACAAATATCTTATTAGATATATTTTATATATTAACTATATTTTGTGGTATATCAATATTAACACAACAAAATTCAATAGTTAGTATAATATATTTTATGTTAGTATATGTAACAAGTAGTTTATATTTATATTTTACAGGTTATAATGCTATGCCATTATTAATAATATTAATATATGTAGGTGCTATAGCTATATTATTTTTATTTATATTAACATTAATAAATGTTAAAGAACAAGAAGAACAAAATATATATAATAATAGTGGACAATTTATAATATTTATAAATATATTTATAATATTATTATTATATATAATAAATTATAATGAAAATATAACTATAGGTTCTCAATTATATAATATTTTAGATAAAATATTATTTAGTTTATATAATGGTTTTGATTTAAATAATATAATTAATGATAATTATAATATTTTATTTAATACTCCTATATTAGATTATCCTATATCAACTATTGGTGAAATAGTAATTATTGGACAATTAATGTATACAACATATGGTTTAATTTTATTAATTTTAGGTATTATTTTAGTATTATCTATGATTGGTGCTATAGCTATTTTATTCACTAAACATAATGTAAATATTAAATAATATATATATTTAATAAATGATAATATAAATCCTTTTATAAAAAACCATATTTTTAACCATAAGTTAAATAGGAATTTTTATATTAATTATATTCCAAAAGTAACTTATTTTCTTACTAATAACTAATAGTAATAGTAAGAAAGATAATTTTATTTTATAAATGATATATATATATTATATCATAATAATAATATAATATATCAATATAAATATATATTATATTAATTATAATTAAGAGAACAATATGTTAATTTTATTAGATGTTATAGAAGTTTTATTATTCTTAGTATGTATACTATTTAGTGTAGCATATTTAACAGTTGCAGAAAGACGTACTATGGGTTATATGCAAAGAAGAATAGGTCCAAATATTGTAGGTTATTATGGATTATTACAAGCATTTGCAGATGCAGTTAAATTATTAATAAAAGAGATAATTATACCTAAAGAATCTAATAAAGCTATATTAATATTAGCACCAATGATAACATTAATTACAGCATTATTAGGTTGATTAGTTGTACCAGTAGGTCCAGCATTAACATTAGGTAATCTTGAAAATGGATTATTATATTCATTAGCTATAGGTAGTATAGGTATATTTGGTACATTATTATCAGGTTGAAGTAGTAATAGTAAATATGCATTATTAGGTACTATTAGATCTACAGCAGCTTTAATTAGTTATGAATTAATATTAACAACTATTTATATAATATGTATTATAGCTATAGGTACATTAAATATAACATTATTTATTGAATATCAACGTGCATTATGATTATTAATACCTTTCTTCCCTTTATTTATTATATTTTATATAAGTACTATAGCTGAAACTAATAGACCTCCATTTGATTTAGTTGAAGCTGAAAGTGAATTAGTTGCTGGTTTCTTTACTGAATATAGTGGTGCTCCTTTCGTTTTCTTCTTCTTAGCTGAATATAGTAATTTAATTATTATGTGTTCTGCTACAACTATGTTATTCTTAGGTGGTTATTTATATTTCCCTTTCTTAAGTTATATTTTAAGTTTATTTAATCAATATTCTATTTTATTCTATATTATTGAAGGTATGTTATATGGTGCTAGTTTTAGTATTAAATTAATTATCTTAATGTTTACATTTATTTGAGTTCGTGCTAGTTTCCCTAGATTTACTTATGATAATTTAATTCATTTATGTTGATTAATTTTATTACCTTTATTATTTGGTATCATTATTATAATACCTGTTATATTATATATATATAATGCTTTACCATTATAATATATATTAATATAATATATAATAAATATAATATATTATAATATATATAATATTATAACTTTTTAGTGATCTTATAACTTTAGGAGTCATATTTATTAATAAATATATTGATATATATAATATATATATTAATATATAAATATTTAACTATACATTATATATATACTATATATTAATAAATATATATTAGATATTATATAAAAATAATTTTCCCGCCTCCGGAGAGAATTTAAATATAAATAATATTCCCACCCTACGGATGGGGATATAACTCAACTCCGAAAAGGCATATTATTTTTGATTTAATTTAATTAAATTATATTAATGATATAATTATAATTATATTATAAGTAATATTATATATATAATATTAAACCTTTAACTTAACGGTAGAGTGTTAACTTGATAAGTTAATTTGTATTGGTTCAAATCCAGTAAGGTTTATAATATGATAAATATGATTATATTATAAATTCTAATAGTTTAATAGGTAAAACATGAATCTTCTAAATTCATTACCTAGGTTCAACTCCTAGTTAGAATATATATATATATGGATAGATTACGGTTGTTGGTAAACCGTGTTGAGCTGTAAACTCAATGGTTAAATCCTTCATAAGTTCGATTCTTATTCTATTCAATAATTAATAAATAAATATATATTTTAACAGACACATACTGAATGGTTAAGTGCCTTCTTTGGGAGAAGGATCTAGGTAGTTCGATTCTACCGTGTCTGATATAATTATAAGTATAATATAATATATTTATATAGGTATTAGCTTAATTGGTAAAGCATTTACTTTACACGTAAAACAGTGGTGGTTCGAATCCTTCATACCTAATATATATATATATATAATGCAATATAGTGTAAATGGTTATCACGTTAGACTCATGATCTTGAGATATGCGTTCGAATCGCATTGTTGCTATAATTAATACTTAATTATAAGTAATATATATATAGAATTGTAGCTTAATGGTAAAGCAGAATACTCATAATGTTTGGATTAGGGTTCGATTCCCTGCTATTCTATATAAATATATTAATCAATCTGGTGAAATTGGTAACCACGGGACACTTAAAATGTTCTGCTTAAAGCTTAAAGGTTCAAGTCCTTTGATTGATATTATATAAGTAATATAATATAATGAATATAAATAAATATGAGAGTTTGATGTTGGCTCAGTGTAATTGCTATCTAGATACATAATACATGCATACTGAACGCATATATATATATATATTAAATTAATTAATATATAATAATATATGAGTAGTGTAGACGTGAGTAAAATACATAATAGTGAACTATCGTGTTTAGTTAAATACTAATAAAAATATATTTAATAATATATTAAATATATGTATAAAGATTATATATAATATAATTGGTGATAGTCATAGTATGTATAACATTAAGTAGTTGATAATATAATGATTATCAAGCTGAAGATGTTTAACTAACTATGGAAGTAGTAATGGTCACGTTGGTTTTGAAATAAACCTATATCTATTAGATACAGCAGTAAGGAATATTTGTCAATGAGTGAAAGCTTGAACGAGTAATCTAGAACAATGGTATATATTATATATAAACCTTTAATTAAATTATTAATAATTTAATTAATTATAATATGATATATAGTAAATATAAAATTGTTAATTTATAATTATAATGAATATTATAAATGAGTAGTCCTAACAAATCAGCGTGCCAGCAGTTGCGGTAACACGTAAAGGGCGAGCAATACACATAATAGGCATAAAGGGTCAGTAATACGGATTAATAATAATCTAGAATATATTATTAAATTATATGAGGTATATGAGTAATGGTTAAATATAGAAATACATATATTACAGCTAATATAAGAAATTATATAATTATAAATATATTGACGTTGAGTGACGAAACTTAGAGTATCGAATAGGATTAGTTAACCTATAAGTTCTAAGCGTAAACGATGTATACTGATATTTATATATAATATATATATAAATATTAAGCTAATGCGTAAGTATATCGCCAGGGAAGTACTTAATAATCGAAGAAACCCAAAACAATAGACAGTCTAAGATATAACAGTGGATTATGTAATTTAATTCGATAATACTCGATAACCTTACCATTATTTGAATATTAATTATAAATTTTATTTATATTAATACATGTGCTACATAGCTGTTTTTAGCTCATACTGTGAAGTATTAGATTGAGTTCATTAATGAGCGTGATCTAACCTTTATATAAATATAAAGTGATAATATTTCGATGAAATATTTATTAAGTTAGAGTAAGACAAGTCTTCATGGCCACTATATAATGGGCTATATACGTAATACAATAATATATACAAAATCTAATTATATAGTAATATAACATAATATTGATATAATATATATTATATATCTTTAATTAATAATTAAAGTATTTAATATGGATTATTAACTGTAATTCGTTAATATGAAATAGGAATTGTTAGTAATGGTAATTATCTTATTACCGTGAATGTTTTACTTAGGTGTACTAATCACTCATCATTCGGTTGAAGTTAATATTCACTAATATATTATAATATATTTTATATATTTTTATTTATTTATATATTTATTATATATATATTTTTATGTAATACTAAGTAATATTAACAACAATTGAAAAGTTGAAATAAGTTGTGGTAGAGGAATCTGCTGCGGGTAATTAATTGTTCTTCACTATCCTACATTTATATATATATTATATATAATAATATAATATATACATAACAAAAAGTTATTATCTCCCCTCCATCTTTCGTATGAAAGATAATTATCCCACCCCTCGGGTGGGATGATAACCCCTCCGAAGGAGGGGTCATTATTACTAAAGTAACTTTATTAATGAAGTATATATTAATATATATTCATTATATAAATTATTAAT